>CM046046.1:62446952-62474452 GCA_025215565.1 Flaveria ramosissima
ACACATACACGAGATATAATATGCATACAGAGTCCTAGCATGCAAATCTACATGAAGGTTCCTAGGTTATAGTCTAGTCAAGCGTATTGCCTAATTCTATAACCAATGGCTCTGATACCAATCTGTCACACCCCCGCTAAAAGCGGAAACACGGGGATGTAACGAGACCGGGATCGTCATAACACATGGTAAGCATAGAGAGCAATATAAATAAATGATGACATGCGTGTCATGACGACACCGACAACAAGGGGACTTGTGTCGTTTAGTCAATGTTCACGACAACATAGCCATAAGCAACATGATAATGATAACACATATACACATATGAAGAAAATGTAAATGTTAATTCCCACAACCCGGGAACAAGTTCAAATGTCGATAATTGTTTACATGCGATAACATTGTTCAAAAAGATTGTTTATCAAAATGAGCTAAGTCCTAAAAATGCATCCTAGGGTCTCCACTAAGGCAGCACACCTAGATTCCTGGACTTGCATGATCACCTGAAAAGATATGCTTAAAACGGTCAACAAAATTGTTGGTGAGCTCGCAGGTTTATGTAATAAAATGTAAGTGATGCTGTAATAGATAGCGCGTCGGAATACCGTGAATACAGTTATTACACAAGTAAATATCACATGACATGAGCTTTGCAACCAAACCTAGCGAGTACACAAAGAAATTGTCGGCATATATGCACCCAAGGGCCCGTTCCTGGCCACTGATGGTACCAACTAGTATACCATCGAACGAGGGTGGGGTGTCAACCCAGTAGTACTACCAATACCTAACCGTCGGTTCCCACACTGGAATTAAATAGTTGCAAAGATAGAACCACACAGCAGACCCAAGCATGTATCAAATAGTACTTGCAATACAGTATCACGTTGATTCCTTGTATGTAAAATGTATGTAAGTATACAGCATAAAAATTGTGTAAGCATACTTTCCCCAATTTGTAAATGATTGAAATATTGTATAAGCGTAAAAAGAGGCCACGAAACTCACTTGTTAGGTGGTAAGTATGTATGAGCGATGTATCCCAAATGTTGAATGCAAATAAACAGTCAAACACCTATTGATAGTTATTGTATAGCATTAATGATATGATATATATATATAAGCGCGCAATAATGATGGGTCGGTTCGGGTCGTATCGGATGGGTCACGCACAACACACACAGACTGACACACGTACTAGACCTTATGTAGATCCAAGTACAAGACATTGTTGCCACTAATGATGATGTTTAAGTAAAAGTATCGTTGTTAATCGAAAGAATATTGAATAAGTGTCAATAGTTATAAATCAATTTAGTCGTTCGTAAAGCGTTAGTTAAATTTGCTCAAAATAGTTTCTGTGCCCTTTCTCGCGTTGACTTTAATTTTCGTGGCCAAACAATGGCATTATTGTGTTAGTGTTACCTCGACACCACACGACATACTCACACCACACACAAGGGGTCAAACACAACAATTTCAGTCGCATAACAAGGTCAGACGCACGACTCAACCTCAATTCGTGCGAATCAACCCTCAATCGTGCGAATCAGCTTCATTCGTACGATTGAGCCTTTATTCGTATGATTGGCCTTCAGTCGTACCACACAACACCCAATCGCACGACTCAACTTCCATGCGCACGAATCAACCTTCAATCGTGCGAATTAGCTACTTTCGTACGACTGAACCTTCATTCGTGCGATTGGACCCCAGTCGTGCGAATCACATTCATTCGCACACATTCAGTCGGTCACCTGACTCAATCGCACACAAACACTCAATCACATGACTCATTAGCATACACTCATTCGCACGCATGACTCAATCGCACACAGACACTCAGTCGCACAACTCAGTCGCACGACATGCCTAGTCGCACAACTCAGTCGCGCGATTGACTCAGACGCATGATCCAGTCGCACGACCCACTCAGTCGCACGGCTCAATCGCATGGATGACCCAGTCGCCTGATCTGCAGAATCGCGACTGTGGTCGGGAGGAGCAGCCCCCGAGCTGCTTTAAACACGGGTTTTACACCACAAAGACCTCCAGAAACACTCAACAAACATACACAAGCATGAAACACAAGCAAGGAGACCTCACACGCACCCATACGACCTTGTATGTTCGGGTTGAACCCGAACACCCGAAACCCTAGTTTGGACAGCCGTGAAAAGGCTAGAAAATGGACAACCAAGGACAACTACCTGCTAAGGAGGGGTAGTCTAAGCTGTAGACGGTGTCAAGACGAAGAAAACGAGACCTCTCGGGTCGGATTTGGTGCTAAGATGATGATTTGGTGTGTGAAAGAGGTGAAGGTGAAGAAGATGGTGATAATGAAGATTAGGGCTGGGAAAGGGGTATTTATACCCAGCCCAAGTTTACAAAATTACAAGTTTAGTCCCTGTACTTAACCCCCGAGTTTTCCCAAATTTGTTCGTTTGAAAAACGACTTTGTTAGGTGTTTTATTTTAATTGTAAAAGTTCATTTAATGTTATTATGACTTAAGAAATGGTTATATTAAAACATTTATTATATTTATAAAATGATATATTTAACGTTTTCAAAAATGAAAGTTTTAAAGGTCTTCACACGGTTATGATGAATGCACACACAACGATAATAATGCACACATGATATCCACATAATGAGTCAAATAATGATGAGGAATGACCAAATAGAATAGATGACGGACAAACACGTCAATTGACGGACCTTAAGGTGACGGATGTCACAATACATACATACATGCATACATACATACACACATACATACATACACGCATACAGAAATACATGTATACATAATTTCATACATACATACATACATACATACATACATACATACATACATACATACATACATACATACATACATACATACAGACATACATACATGACATACATACATACATACATACATACATACATACATACATACATACATACACACATACACACATACATACAGACACACATACATACATACACACATACATACATACACACATACATACATACACACATATATACATACACACATACCTACATACACACATACCTACATACACACACGTACATACACACACATGTACATACACACACACGTACATACAGACACACACACGTACATACACACACACGTACATACACACACACGTACATACACACACGTACATACACACACACGTACATAGACACACACGTACTTACACACACACGTACATACTCACACACGTACATTCACACACACGTACATACACACACACGTACATACACACACACGTACATACACGCACACGTACATAAACACACACGTACATACACACACACGTACATACACACACACATACATACATACATACCTACATACAGACACACAGACCGACAGACAGACAGACATACAGACAGACAGACAGACAGACAGACAGACATACAGACAGACAGACAGACATACATACATACAGACAGACATACATACAGACATACATACATACATACATACATACATACATACATACATACATACATACATACATACATACATACATACATACATACATACATACAGACATACATACATACATACATACATACATACACACAAACATACATACACACATACATACATACACACATGCATACATACATACATGCATACATACATACACACATACATACATACACGCATACATAAATACATGTATACATAAATACATACATACATACATACATACATACATACATACATACATACATACATACATACATACATACATACATACATACATACATACATACATAAATACATACATACATACACACATACACACATACATACAGACACACATACATACATACACACATACATACATACACATATAAATACATACACACACAAACATACATACATATACATACACACACACATACATACATACACACATACATACATAAACACATACATACATACATACATACATACATACATACATACATACATACACACATACATACATACACACATACATATATACATACATACATACATACATAGACACATACGTACATACATACATAGATACATACATACACACATAGACATATACATACATACATACATACACACATACACACATACACACATACATACATACACACATACACACATGCATACATACACACATACATACATACACACATACATACATACACACATGCATACATACACACATACATACATAAACACATACATACATACACACATACACACATACACACATACACACATACATACATACACACATAAATGCATACACACATACATACATACACACATACATACATACACATATACATACATACACACATACATACATACACACACGTACATACGCACACACGTACATACACACACACGTACATACACACACACGTACATACACACACACGTACATACACACACGTACATACACACACACGTACATACACACACACGTACATACACACACACACGTACATACACACACACGTAGATACACACACGTACATATACACACACACGTACATACACACACACGTACATACACACACGTACATACACACACACGTACATACACACACACGTACATACACACACACGTACATACACACACACGTACATACACACACACGTACATACACACACACGTACATACACACACGTACATACAAACACACGTACATACACACACACACGTACATACACACACACACGTAGATACACACACGTACATATACACACACACGTACATACACACACACGTAAATACACACATGTACATACACACACACGTACATACACACACACGTACATACACACACACGTACATACACACACACGTATATACACACACACGTACATACACACACACGTACATACACACACACGTACATACACACACACGTACGTACACACACACACGTACGTACACACACACGTACATACACACACACGTACATACATACACACGTACATACATACATACATACATACATACTATCACACCCCGGGCCCAGGTAGGGTGGGACGTCATAGACTAGCAACAACATATGGTAGCGGAAACAAACCATTATAAGAGCTCAAAGTATAGATTATCACTTGCATTAAAGTTTTGAAAAGATAGCAGGGCTAGATACACATCAAGCCCCCAAATGAGTTTTACAATCATCCATAAAAATAAATTTGTACTTGTTCAACACAAAATATAAATTGTTCAATTGTTTCATCAAGGAAATAAGCCAATGCCATGTCACGGGGATAAGTCTAGGTCTTCACAACAGCTAGGATCTCTTCATACATTACCTGAAACATGCTCAAAAGAAAATTGTGTCAAGTAAAAAGTTGGTGAATTCAAGTGCTTAAAGTTTAAAAACAAAAGGACTTAACAAATCCTTCATTGATTAAAAGAAAATAATCATTGTTTATCATCGTGGGAAAAATCATTATCAACCCTGCACTCAGTCCCGGTTGGCCTCTTCTAAAGTTGTGTTTTACCGGATATTCCCGAAGGAAGAAACTGAGCCCCAAACCTGTCACACCCCAACATTGACGGCGGAAACGTCGAGATGTGAGGGTTAAGATTGTTCACAGCCACATAACGCTATATTTAAATTGCAAATATTATTATCATAAGTATTAAAATGAAATACAACCATAAGTCACAAAAAGAAATAAGTTCAACATAACTCAAACATAACATAACGTTTTGTTTATTTAACTAGGTCCAAGTCCTAGTTTTATTGAAGCTTCAAATGTCCACTTTAAACTTGGGGATTTCCTGAAACATGATGAAAATAAAGAGTCAACTAAAAATAGTTGGTGAGTTTCCAAGTTTTCATACATAATAAGATTACAAGTAGCAATTCATGTCATGGATTATAAGCTAGTAAGGTTATAGAACACATATCGTTACAACCAAACCTCGACTTGATTACAAGTATAAAAGATTGGCTAAGTGTATTTGGTTCCCTAGTGCACAAGCGTACGACCCCTAGGAGTCGGCAATACCTCGACTTTAGCACCAAATAGGCTTGTCAGGCCCAAAGATCTAAGACGTCGCCAGGCTAGCAATAGTTAATGATTGTAAACAAACTATGTATCTCATATAAACACTTACAATACACAAATAACCATGACCAAATAATAAGTAGAATTGCATGTGCATTACAAGTCTCAAATGTTTAAACGTGTATGTAATATAAGCATCATGTTTCACCCCAAATAAGTGTGAAATTATAAAAAGGGGACAAAGAAAACTCACATGGTCAATAAGTATATTAGGAAGATTAATAAGATTAATATTAAGCGTCGTTCCAAAGTTGTATCGTCACCAGATACCTAAATATATATGTTCACAAGGTTAAAGTTTTACAATAAGTTTGATGAATTAACATAAACTAGGTTCAATGTGATGTTTGGGGATTTTATCAATTATATTTAACAATTGAGAAAAAAATATTTATATATTCGTGGGAACAACATACTTATATTTTGTATAAATATATTATAAGAATAACATTCATAATAGTTGTATAATGTTTATAAAGTTTTAATAAAGCTTTATAATTAAATAAAATGAGCATGATTTAAACAATAACTTAATTAAACAATGGTTGAAATAATAAACTAGTACTTTTAATTCTAAATTTCATAGAATATATATATATTAACTATAACATTCATTTTAGAATTTTAAATAAAATATAAGTACATTTTAATAATAAATTACAGAAAAAATGGTTTTAGAATATATGAAATTTATAAAATGAATATTCTTACAATTTTTAGCAATTTATATATATATATATATATATAGATATATATATATAGAGATATATATAGAGAGAGATAGATATATAGAGAGAGATATAGAGATAGAGATATATATATATATATATATATATATATATATATAGATATATATATATATATATATAGATATATATATATCTATATATATCTATATATATATATATATATATATATATATATATATATATATTTAAAGGCTGTGAAACAAGTGGAACAATAAAAAAATAATGTTGGAGGTCACTGGGTTCGAACCCGTGACCTCTAATTGGGAATGTGACCATGGAACCAGTAGACTAAAGGCCTCAGCCGCGGTATGTTTCTGTTATCAATTGTTAAATACCAAACTTAAACAAAACCCCCAAATCCTTAAGAACCCTAGAAACATATTCAATCAAATTAAACCCATATGAATGTTGTAATCGATCGAAAGGTTAGGGCTTTTGATCTCCATATGAAATCGAGTAAGTAGTTGTGTTTAATTACCCGGTTTGAAGTTGAGTCGAAGATGAACAAGATGGATGAAGGTCGCGACACACGTTCGACTGGTTCGATGTTCAAACGATGATGTTAAACAAATTAATTTTACAGAAAGCTTCCACAAGATGTGTTGATGAGAAGCCCTCAATCAATTGCGGTTTTTTGAACTCCAGAGAGTGGTGTTCGATTAAGTTGCACGTGCGATGAGAAGAGTGTAATCAACTGATTGTTTGTGGTTGTTTCAGGTATAATTGGTGGTTGTATTCGTTTAGAGATTGATAGGTGAACGTTTAGATTGATTTAATTAGATTATTATGAAGTTTTAATGTTCGAACGGGTTTGAGATTATGAGCTTCGGTTACGTCTTCGAACGGGTTGATAACCGATGATTAAAAGTGATTAATTGCTATGTTTAGGTTTGAATCATGTACACGAAAAGGTTTGGAACGGTTTAGAGTCGTTTTTCGAAGGTTCTGGTGAGTTTTTACGGCCGTTTTGGCATCGCCGGAGTTCGGCCGGAGACGCCGGCCTCCTCTCGCCGGAAATACGGGGCAAACAGGGGGGGATTTTGATTAATTGCACTTTTAGTCCCTCTAGTTTATTATTTAACATTTTATGCAAAACCTATTAATGAAAGTTTCCAATTTTGCAATTAAACCCCCAAACTTTAATTACTTAAAGTTTTTAAAACTTGTAAAAGTTTAATAACTATACAATTTTTTATTATTATTATTAACATTATTATTGTTATTATTATTCTATTATTAATACAAATATTATTATAATTATTATTATTATTGCGTATTATTATTGCTACTTTTATTAATATTAACATTATTATTATTTAATATTTATGATTAACTTTCATAAAAACCCAATGACAATAATGAATAAGCACAAACAAAACATGAGTTTCAAAATTGACAATAACAACCCTTGTAAGAGTAAAGGTAATTAACTTTTAGTTAACAAAAAAAAAAACGAGATGTTACAAACCAGTGAACCCTACCTGCCCGGATGGTTCACCATAGTATCTTAACAAAACTTGTTACATGCCACAACGATCCCTCAGGATCTCAGTGGGGTAACCTTCCTGGAACGGAAGCCACTGTGTGTGGGGGATTCCCCAAATAGATCTATCCATATAAATCAAGCGGTTCACGAAAGAATTAATGATTATGATATAAGTATCAGCAGGTAACCACAAATCCCACATAGAATCATCAAATAAAGCACAATCATAGTTCATAAAAAGTAGAGCATGTTTCATCCCAAAACAATAGTAAAAAGTGGGATCACTAGAACTCACCCCAAATCGAAAGTCTCTTGGTGTGCCGGGAAGTGTCACAAGCCTAGCACCCTAACATGTACATACTAAGCAATAAGCTACTGCCCTAAACTCGTTCAGAGTGCAACAATGGTGTCAAGGGTTTAGCTATTGAGTAAGGCCATGGTTTCGTGAAGGTTTGTATAAAAAGTTTCCTTTTATGGCAGGTCAAGGCGTCTTCATGAAAATAGGGATTTTCACTTCATTTGGTTAAGTATACTAAGAAATTTTGTTGTTCAAGTGTTTATTAGCTTCCTGGAAGTCGGTTATAAGGTTTGGAAAAATTTTACAGTTTGGTCCCTCAAGTTTCAAAATTGACAGTTTCTACCCTTAAGTTTAGTTTCTTGCCCTTTTATGTTATTTAAAACCAAAAATCAGATTATTAGAGTCATATTATAATTATTATGGAGTAAGTGCTTCAAAACTTTAGTCTACGGGTTCGATTTTAAAAACTGCGCGTTTAACGCTCCCGGTTACGGTAAAAGCCGGATAGTTTTAATAGTAATTTGGAGTTTTCATATATTAAAATCTTGGACCAGTGGGTATTTTCTAAAAGATTTCTTTATAAATTTTTAAGTCCTTAAATTGTGTAAATTGGCCTTTTATAGTTGAAAATCTTGTTTTTACGTTTGACCCGTTAATACGCGGTTTTGACCGGGTTTGATCATTTAAAGCTTGTTTGACCGAATTTTTAAATCCTTTAAGTCCTTTATTACTTCACTTACTGAAATCATATGATTTTTATAAATATTAGTTTTGAACTCTATTTTTATGGATTTTTCTCAAAATCGATGCTCGGTTTGTACCCGTTTTTAGTTTAAACGTCATTTATTTGTGTCTTTGACCATTTAAATTATCCATTGACTCCAGAGTACTTTATTTATCATTTTTGAGCGTTGAATACTTTTCAAGAATGTTAAATTTGTATTCTTACTATTTTTAAGTCATTTTACCATGTTTTCGGGTCCCGAAAGTAACTAAAAGAGGGTAAATCACAACATGTCCTTTATTCCAGAGATTAAACATTGGTAACACTTCTAATATTCACTAAAACCTACTGTAATTTCAGTCCCAACATGTTGCCTAGTTGATCTATACATCCATATGCTTCAAATATGTAGGAAATGTCATAACCGACAATTACACTTGTGTAACCCATCTTAACTTGTGTTTAAATGTTACCAACACTTCATTTAACTTCATAAACAGATTGTTAAGGTGTCATTAAGTCATTCATGAGTAGGTTATGGGTCTTGGTTAAAAGGATTTTTCAAACAAATGCTCAAAAGGGTGTTGTTACATGTAGAAAGGAGGGTTTCAAAGTGAAATCTATGTATCAACCGTGGATTTGAGTATGTAGCCTCTTAGAACTTTTAAAAACAGGTTCTTGGGAGTCCATTAAGTCATAAAAATGCAGGTCACAAGTTTGGTTTACAAGAGTTGAAGCTTTCACAAGTTAGATGACACCAAAACACTCAAAATGAGGTTTTCATGGTGGAAATCGGTTTCCACCTCAAGAATGACTAACATAACATGAGGTTTACCTTCAAGAACGTTGGGAACTCCTTAAGAACAAGATGATGGTGAGATGTTTCTGCTACAACAAGTAAATTCACGGTTCTTAGGTGATAAATGAAGAAAACAAGTGAAATGTCACAAAACCGACAACATGAGCTTACACTCGATGTAACTCACGGTTTAGAAGGTGTTGATGGCCGTGAATGGCTTGAAACTCCTTGGACTTGAATGGAGAAACTCGAACCAGGTATGAAAAAGTGGAACAAGTACGGTTGTGTGACCAAATCTCGCGAGCAAGGCCACTTCTTTGCGGTTTTGCTCTTGGCCGATTGGAACTTGATGTGTTCTTCGAATTTTCTTGCACAAGTACTAGAGAGAATGGTTTGAGAGTGTTGTGAGATGTGTGTGTGTTTGTTCAGCTGATGAGTTCGAATAAAGGGAGAGAGGGAGAGAGGGAGAGATGTGCATGAAAGGTGAGTGGGTGTGTGGGATGGTGGTGAAGAGTGGAGGGGAGTGGTGAGAGGGGCGGCCGATTTGGAGTGTAGTGGGGAGGATTTCTATTTAATTTTTAATTGTAAATTATTATTATGTAGTGTAATTTTGTAGTATTGGGTATTATGTATTATTTAGTGGATGGTGAATTGAGGTATCTAATGCATGCCCATGCATGCATGGCCGAAAATTATGTAAGTGTGAGTGTGTATGCTCACACTTTAATTGCCTTCTCTTGAATTAAATTTTATAAGGGTGACTAGTTGACATTCCCGGGACACTAATTTTTAAAAAGGTAGAAACCTAAATTAGCTAAAAGTCAATAATAAAAATCACATATAATCATAATTTACATCAAATAGTAAGAATTGCTTCCAATTTCATAGTAGGGTTGAATACTTTCAATTATTAGCACTCATAACATGGATAATGATGCAAGTAATCTAGGGTTAGGGTAACAACCTGGAGGTCGGTTGTCACATTCTCCCACCATTTAGGAAATTTCGTCCCGAAATTTTAACTCTGATTAGAGACTGAACGGGTGGGTTTGAAGAAGTGTGGATAGTTCTTCCTCATTTCATCTTCACGCTCCCAAGTAAATTCAGGCCCTCGCTTGGAGTTCCATCTAACCTTAACCTTGGGTATGCGGCTCCGCCGGAGTTGTTTGACCAAACGATCCGTGATCTCCACAAGTTCTTCCACAAAGTTCAGTTTGTCGCTTATTCTTGCTTCTTTTAATGGTAGTTCCAGGGTTTTGTCTACCATGCACTTCTTCAAGTTTGACACATGAAAGGTGTCGTGTATGTGACTCAACCCCGGGGGTAGTTTCAACTTATATGCCACTGGGCCAATTCTCGCCATTATTTCGAATTGTCCAATGTATCTTGGGCTTAGTTTTCCTCTCATTCCGAACCTCACTGTTCCTTTCCACGGTGCTACTTTTAGCATCACTCTGTCGCCCACTTGGAACTCTAGAGGTTTCCGCCTCCTGTCAGCGTACTTCTTCTGTCGATCTCTGGCTGCTCTCTGTCGCTCCTTTATCTTATAGATCTTGTCGGTGGTTTCCAACACTATGTCGGGTCCCATCACTTGGCTGTCACCAATCTCATTCCAACTCAAGGGTGACCGGCATTTCCTGCCATAAAGGGCCTCATACGGAGCGGCTTTGATACTCGCGTGGTAACTATTGTTATAGGCGAATTCCACCAAAGGAAGATGGTTATCCCAGTTTCCGCCAAAGTCCATCACGCAAGCTCTCAACATGTCTTCCATCGTTTGAATAGTTCTTTCGCTCTGTCCGTCGGTCTGAGGGTGGTAAGCCGTGCTAAGATCTAAACGGGTTCCTAAAGCTTGCTGGAACGATTTCCAGAAACGAGAGGTGAAACGGCTATCACGATCGGAGATGATCGACAGAGGCACTCCATGCCTTGTTACAATCTCGTCGACATAAAGTTGGGCCAGTTTCGTCATGTCTTAGTCTTCTCTAATTGGCAAGAAGTGAGCTGATTTTGTTAATCTATCTACTATTACCCAAATAGCATCGTGACCTCTAAACGTTCTAGGTAACTTGGTAACAAAATCCATCGTAACATTATCCCATTTCCATTCTGGAATTTCAGGTTGCTGTAACGTCCCTCATGGTTTTTGGTTCTCAGCTTTTACCATGGCACAAGTTAAACATTTCCCCACATAAACGGCGATTGATCTCTTGATTCCCGGCCACCAGAAAAGTATCTTTAAATCCTGGTACATCTTATCACTTCCAGGGTGAATTGAATACCTAGACTTGTGCGCTTCGTCGAGGATTACTTCTCGAATTCCTCCGTGTTTTGGCACCCAAGCCCTTCCACCATATCTATATGTACCATCGTCCCCTATCTCCAATTGCTTTTCCATTCCAGTCAATCCTTCTTCCTTTAGTTTTTCTTCCTTTAATGCCTCGCCTTGAGCTTCCTTCAGTTTTGCTATAAGGTTGGTATACACACTCATCCTTAAGGCTCGTACTCGAAGAGGTTTCTCTCTTTCCTTTCGGCTCAACGCATCCGCCACAACATTGGCCTTACCAGGATGGTAGCGGATCTCGCACTCGTAATCGTTCAATAGCTCGACCCATCTTCTCTGACGCATGTTGAGCATCTTTTGGTCAAGGATATGCTGCAAGCTTCTATGGTCAGTGTAGATGATGCACTTCGTGCCATAAAGGTAGTGCCTCCACATCTTAAGGGCAAACACCATGGCACCCAACTCCAGATCGTGCGTCGTGTAGTTCTTCTCATGATCATTCAGAAGTCTCGATGCGTAAGCAATCACCTTGTTGCGTTGCATCAATACACATCCTAGCCCTTGACGCGAAGCGTCACAATAGACCACGAAGTCTTCTACTCCTTCTGGAAGAGCAAGGACAGGTGCACTGCATAACTTCTCTTTAAGCGTTTCAAACGCCTCGTTCTGCTCTCGCTCCCACACAAAGGTTGTGTTCTTCTTGGTTAGTGCGGTCAAAGGTTGCACTATACGCGAGAAGTCCTTTATAAATCTCCGGTAATAGCCAGCCAGTCCCAAGAATTGCCTTATCTCCGTAGGAGTTTAAGGAATCTTCCAGTTCTTTATGGCCTCAATCTTGGAAGGGTCAACTTGAATCCCATCCTCATTTACCACATGACCTAAGAATTGGATCTGGCGCATCCAGAATTCACATTTAGAGAACTTAGCATATAGTTGCTCATTCTTGAGCAATTCAAGAATTAGCCTGAGATGCTTCTCGTGCTCGTCTTTACTTTGAGAATAGATCAGTATGTCGTCGATAAACACGATCACAAACTTGTCGAGGTAAGGGAGGCAAACGCGATTCATGAGGTCCATGAATGCTGCTGGAGCATTAGTCAGTCCAAAGGGCATGACCAAATACTCATAGTGTCCATACCTAGTTCAAAAGGCGGTTTTGGGTATATCTTCTTCTCTTATCTTCAGCTGGTGGTATCCTAACCTCAAGTTTATTTTGGAGAAATAACTTGCTCCTTGCAGTTGATCAAATAGGTCATCTATTCTCGGAAGAGGGTAACGGTTCTTTATGGTCAGCTTATTCAATTCCCTGTAATCAATACACATTCGCAGGGTTCCGTCTTTCTTTTTCACGAATAGTACCGGGGCACCCCATGGAGAGACACTCGGACGTATAAATCCCTTGTCCAGTAGTTCTTGAATTTGTACCATTACCTCCTTCATCTCAGGTGGGGCGAGCCGGTACGGTGCCTTGGCTACTGGTGCAGCACCAGGCAACAAGTCTATCTGGAATTCAACTTGCCGATTCAGGGGAAGTCCTGGTAGTTCTTCCGGAAACACCTCTGGGTATTCCGAAACCACGGGAATCTCTTCGATCTTCTTCTCCTTTTGGGCTTTCATCACATATACTATAAAAGCTGGACATCCCTTCTTCAAGCTCTTGGTAGCTTTTAAGTGGGATATCATAGGGTATAGAGTGTTACTCCTTTCACCTTCTACCACTAACACTTCTTCGTCGCTCAACGGTATCTTGAGTAGTCGCTCATCACATACGATTTCGACTTTATGCTTCGCTAACTAGTCCATACCCACAACCACATCAAATCCTCCTAACTTAATGGGCATCAAGTCAATCTTAAACGTATTCCCTTTTAGATTCAGGGGGCAATCCCTAATGATTTCGTTAT
Organism: Flaveria ramosissima; assembly: GCA_025215565.1. NCBI lineage: Eukaryota > Viridiplantae > Streptophyta > Magnoliopsida > Asterales > Asteraceae > Flaveria > Flaveria ramosissima. The sequence continues at coordinate 62,461,313 of CM046046.1, forward strand.
CTTCTAAAATATTACCGTTAGCTAACTCTACGGTAAATGTATCAGCCAAGGTACACACGTCTAAGTCAATCAATGGCCTAAAAGTACTAGAGATAAAACTAGCAGTCGCTCCAGTATCAAACAGTACAGTAGCGGGATGATTGTTTACAAGGAACGTACCGTTGACCACGTCGGGTTCCCTACGAGCTCCTGCTGGGTCCATAACGAAAGCTCTTCCCTTAGGCTTGTTGTGCTTGGCATCCTTGTCTCTACCCAGCTTAGGACACTTGTTCCTCATATGCCCTGGATCTCCACACTCATAGCATTGTTTCTTCGATGCGTAAGTACAGTCTTTAATTAAATGGCCTGTTCTCTTGCACCTAAAACAGGGCATCGGGTTACATTCCCCTTGATGATGTAACTTGCACTTGCTGCAGAATGGGCTTGTCCCCGTATACAATCTCCGGTTTTTGCTTCGTTGATCATCACGTCTCATTCCTTCGGAACTCCTTCTACTTGACCCACTGCTACTTCCAACCGCTCTTTTTGCTTCAAACCACTTCCTTTTATCGCCAACAAACTTCTTCTTCTCATCAGCCCTTGCTTGATCGGTCCATCCAGCCCAAATTAGATCATCAGTCAAACTGCTGGTAAGGTCGACAGCAGCTTGCAGGGTTACAGGCTGAGAGGCACGAACCATACCCCTAACTCTTGGGTGTAGTCCCCAGATGAACCGTGCTACACCTTTGGCTTCTGGCGTCACCAAATGTGGCACAAGTCGGGACAGGGCTAAGAAACGATTGATGTATTCGGTGTAGTTGGGTCCTTTCATCTCCAAGCTTAAAAATTCTGTCTCCAGCTTCTCGAGTTGATTGATGGGGCAATATTTGTTGGTCATTAGCTCTCGGAATTCAGTCCAACCCATTCGATTAGCCACGTTTCTTCCACGGCTCTGAGTAATGGACTTCCACCATTCAAGAGTTGATCCCTTGAGAGATTGTGATGCAAACCTCACCATATGCTCCATCTTGCACTCGCTGATGTCTAAGACGGCTTCCATTTAGTCAATCCACCTGTAAGTCTCTATAGCACCCTCGGTGCCATAGAAGTCCTTGGGCTTACATGCCATGAAGGTCTTGTAAGAGCACCCATTCCTCAACGCCTCGGCTTCTTCGTCGTGGCTCTCATCGTTTACCGGCCGTTCATTACCAGTAGTGTTATCCCGGTCTGCATTTATCTGTGCAATAATAGTCGGAATGGCGTTGGCCAGTTGCTGAGCTACGAGGTTAGCAATCCTTTCGTCACTCTCTTGATTAGTATTTTCCCCGTGGGGAGTCCCTGGTGGAGTAGGTTGGTTTCCAATAGGCCTTGCTTCCTCATGGCGGCCCCTGGTGGCTCCAAGTCGACCAAAACGTGTTCCTCTGCGAGTCGGCATTCTGATAGTATCACAAATAGATTCGTTTAGCATCTCATAAATTTTGTTTCGGATAGCCTATGCATTATTATCCTACCACACCATGCCTCGAAAGAGGGATCATGGCATGCACATATGCATTTACAACCCACTAAAGAACCTTAAAAAGTCCAAATCAAAACATGTCATAACAGTTGGGCAACCACTTAGAAAAGGCATAGACAAATTTCAAGGCACAACAAAACATATAGCAATTTAGTACAGACAGTTTAATAATTCTAGCATCCCAATAGCAGTTTACGATAGTATCATCCAAACAAATAGAATCAGAGTCATGCTCTTACAATTTGGAAGGTGCCATCACCCCCATGATAATAAAATAATAGTATCGAATAAGAATTCAAATAGTTTCCTTCTACTGTCCTCAGACAGATAATCCCACTGAGTACTCCAGCTCTCACATCCACTTCCTCTTTAGCCACCCAAACCATCCTGTACCCTTCTTCCTCTGCTCCTGCTCCAAACGCTTCAATCCCTGTGTAGCCATCATTGCCTGGAATTGAGCCGACTGAGAAGTTCGAGTGGCGTGCTGAACAGTCAGCTCATGACGGCGAACAGTCCTCAAAATCTCATCTAATGTCGCATCGGAGGGTCCTACATCACTTGCCCGGCGACTCGACTGGGAGTACCTATCACCAGCCAGTACGCTAGGGCCGTCATACATACTATGTCTCGGCGGCATCAGGCGTTCGTCACGAGGGTCAAACAGTGGAGGTACCGATGTCGGAATCCTAACAGGCGGGGGAGGAGGAGGAGGCATCCTAAAGGATACGGAGGATCCTGGCCTAACGCTTTTGCGAGGTCGGGTGACAGTACGCACACCCCTATTCCCAATAGGTGGGATGGGTGAGAGGGTCGGAGCAGCTACTTGAGGAGAGTGGGATCGCGTTCGGCTTCGGGAAGGTGATGTGGAGGAAGAGTCCCCGGAAGCCACAGTGTCTTCGGACGTGACGGATATCCACCCTGGATGTCCGCATCTCCGGAGGTACGCCTCATACTCCGTCTGGGGCTTCTCTCTCCCTCAGGTTTCCGGTAGGAGCGGTCTCAGTGTCGGGGTGAGCAGGCGCCTTTCCTTTATCAGCCATTGACGTTGTCCTGTAAGAAATACATCATGAGTAATTTGGTTTCTCATAGCTCATGATTTACATAATAGTACTAATAATAGTAGTGATGACAATAGTATCTGTTATTCCAACATATAGCTGTCTGTTTTGCCCATATCAATAGTTTCTTCAAGTAGTATCGGATAACATAGTTCATCATAAAAATCATTTAGATCCCCTTTTTTAAAAAAAAAATTTAGTTTCAAATCATCAATATAAACCAGAAAAAGTCCAACCATAACCTAAAGATCAGTGATGGAAATTATGTAGGATTCTATGTGCCCAAGACACTTAGAATATTGATGTGGTTAGTACGTTATGATCCAAGTCGGGTTATACCCCAAAACAAGCTTTGCAAACACAAACGATTATTTAATTGATGATGTGATCATGAAATTGAATAATAACACACCAAATTTAGAAACTTGGTTTTCTAAACAATTATATGTGAAATGGGTTAAATCATAAGGATGATTTGTTGATGGGTTTTATTAATCACATTGTTATTTAAAAGGGTTTAAATAACATAAGATTATGTAATGTTAGTGATCTTTAATTAAAATGTTTAATTAAAGATTAGTGCATAAAACATATAAGTATGGTTCTTGCACTTGTCACACATTAAAAATCCAAGAGGGTCCATGAACCTTTTAATGTGTCAACAAGCATTAAAAATGAGAGGGAATCCAGCCATGTTCAAACATTTTCGGCCACCCCCCATGGACCAATGAGGTTCCCTCTTTTTTCCTTGGTAACATACACTCTTTATGAAAGAGTGTAGGGACTCTCAAGCATCACTCACTTCACATGCAAAACACCAAAAGAACTCTCTTTTTCTCTCCTAAAGTTCACGGAACAGCAGCAGCAGAAAAGGGTGTTTTGGAGTTGATCTTGGTGTTGATTCTCCCTAACAAGACACGTTTGCAAGTAAGCTTTGGGTATACAAGCTTGAGGACTTCTTCTCTTGGAGTCTTGGCCAATTTTGCACATCTACATCTTCATCAAATCCACGTTTTGGCAGCCTCTATTGGAAGCATTGTCTTGAGCTGCTAAAAGGTAGTCATGGCAGCTTGTTAATGACTGTCCATTACGCTTGTTTTTGTGTTCATAGCTTGCTTATTCACATATTAAGATCCTTTGATTTTGGGTTTGCTTTATACATTTATATGGTCACCTAAAGACATAATTTTCAGCTTATAAGTAAGTTATTATAATGTTGTTATTCCGCTGCGTTTTCAGAAAGTTTAATGGGTTAAACTAAGTTTTATGTTCTTGCAAACCCATCAATGGCATCAAGAGCCGGTTATGTGGATAACTTGCTTGTTCTTAGTCTTTAAAATCGGTTTTAAAGTAGTATTATCATCTTATTAGAGGCTGATTTTGGGCTGCTATATTTTGTATGAATGATTCCCCAAACTTTCAAGGTCATATCACACATGCTAGTGATTAGACCTTGAAAGATATATATTATGAAATGTTGATTGTTTGGACAATGTTTAAAACCCAAAATTTCAGTTTATGTTGGCTGAAATTTGGTGGTCTTAAGTGGGGTTTCATTATATGTTTGGATGATATGATCATTGGATGTTAGTGTGCATAACCTAGCCTTTGGCCTTTTGATTTGGATGATTGGAATGGTTGGTTTTATTCATTCAATTGGGTTGTAATATTTATGTTTATTATTTGGGTTGTAATTATTTATTCATTTGGTTATGTAATTAATAGATTAGGTGCATTTCTTTTATTAGAAAAAAATGTATTAGGATACAATTTTGTAAAAGGAAGATGCACAAGATCAAGACCCAAAGATGGACATCAAAGACATGGAACTTGAAGCATATGGATGCAAGTTCAAGTGGGGGTCTATGATGACCTCAATTTTGTGTTGATTTCAACCCTTAGGAAAGACCAAATGACCACACTTGTGATGGCAAACAAGTGTGGTCACAATAGTAGCTAAGGTTATGCACATTATGGTTGTTTATGCTTATGCTTGTTTGTATGTTTGTTATTTGATTGTATGGTTGAAATTTTGACATGCATTACAAACTAATTAACAAACTTAACAAGTTATAAAAATGATGGTTCTTAATCATTAAAATGTAATAAAAGGTTATTAAAATGATTTAATGATTTTATAATAAAATGGGTTTTATTAAAAGAACCATAGGGTATCTTGTATTTGAAAGCATGCAAATACAAGTACATAGAGTTTTCTAAAACTAGAATTATGAAATCTCTAAACTTTTGACAAACAAGTTTAACACCGTCCTTTTGCACAACACTTGAGTCATTTGGAAACACTAAATGGGATAAAGGTCACCTAACCATTTAGTGGAAACTTGTGATTTAAGGTGGGGATACCACATTGGTGGGATAAAGGTCACCTAACCACTTATGTGGGTAAACTCACACGTGTGTGCAAGTAGGATAACTTGATTTGCAAACCATGTTAAATGGATCACCTAAATATGGTTTCCAAATGGTGTTGATGGGATTAACATGCCGACTTTACATATGATGTTTAAAGTCGATCCCATACCTCTAGAAGTTGCAAATGGTTGCAACCGTCAATCGTTGACCACCTTATTAATTTAAATTGTGGGATAAAGGTCACCTAACCACAATTTAAATGTAATGTTGGGTTCTAGATTTTAATATAAAAATGTCCTCAAAAGGCATTAATTATTAAAAATAGCAATATCGAAAATACTAAATAGACCTTTGTTAAATTTTGTAGATGGCCACCAACAATGAAAATCACGATAACTCATCCGCGTCCAACCAATCATTACGTGCGATCCTCCAAAAGGAACGTCTAAATCATAACAACTTTATTGATTGGTATCGAACTTGAGAATCGTTCTCAAGCAAGAGAAACGATCATATGTTTTAGACGACCCTATCCCCGATCAACCTACTGAGGATGATGAGGAGGCCTTCAACGATTGGTTGAAGTACACTGAGGACTCCGTCCAAGTGTCTTGTCTCATGCTAGCGAGCATGACTTCGGATCTCCAAAAGGAGTATGAACATCACGGAGCTTATGACATGATAACCCAGCTGAAGGAAACGTTCCAACAGCAAGCAAGGGTTGAGCGCTTCGAAACGGTTCGAGCACTCCATGCATGTCGTATGGACGACAACCAATCTGTTTCATCTTATGTACTTAAGATGAAAAGTCATATTGACCGCCTCGAGAGGCTTAATTGTCCCGTCTCGAAGGAATTGGCCACGGATTTGATCCTTAATGGCCTTACCAAGAAGTTCGAGACATTTGTGTTGAACTACAACATGAATGCTTGGGACAAGAGCATTGGTGAGCTTCACTCAATGCTCAAAACGGCCGAGGCGGCCATGGGTAAAAGGGTTTACCCGTTCTCACCATCAATGAAGGTGGGAACAAGAAAAGGCCTTATCCTGCACCCAAGGCAAAGGTTGCCAAGGGTAAGGGACCCGTTTTGGGAAAAGGGAAAGGGGTGGTAAGGGTACCACCCAAACCACAGGAGAAGAAGCAAAAGGTTGCTACCAATGACCCATGCTTCAAGTGTGGGGAGATTGGACATTGGGCAAGGAATTGTCCTATCCATCTCCAAGAGTTGAAAGCCAAGAGGGATGCCGGGCAGACCTCAGGTACAATATACATGATTCATATTGATCTTAATGTTACATCTTCTAACACATGGGTATTGGATACCGGATGTGGAACTCATATTTGCAATTTGTTGCAGGGGTTCACAAGAAGTAGGGACTTCAATCAAGGGGATGTTAGTCTCTTCATGGGCAATGGAACCAAAGTCCAAGTTAAAGCTCGTGGGGACTACATCCTAAAACTTCCAAGTGGCTTGGATGTTATTTTGAAGAATATTTTGTATGCTCCTAGTTTGACTAGGAACATTATTTCTGTATCCCAATTAAGACATTATGATTATGTATTATCTTTTATTGAAAATGATATTCATGTTTCTTTAAATGATATGTTCTATTTTAAAGCAATTCCCATTAATGGTATTTATGAATTGGTTCATGAAAACGCTTTAAATAGTTCATTGTACCAAACTAACACCAAGAAACTCAAGTTGGACTTGAATGATACCTATTTTTGGCATTGTCGTCTTGGTCATATAAACAAGAAAAGAATTCAAACACTACAAAAGAATGGTCTTTTAAAAACAAGTGAATGTGATTCATTTGATGTGTGTGAATCTTGTTTACAAGGTAAAATGACTAAGGCACCCTTTAGTGGGACTAACGAAAGGGCAAAAGATTTATTAGGAATCATACATTCGGATGTATGTGGTCCTTTTAAGCCAATGACTAGGAATGGTGAAAGATACTTCATTACCTTTACCGACGATTATAGTCGCTATTAAGGCACAAAGGTGAAGCTTTTGAAATGTTCAAAATCTTCAAGAATGAAGTAGAAAATCAACTCAACAAGTCGATTAAAGTTCTCCGTACCGATAGAGGAGGTGAATACCTAAGTGATGCTTTTCAAGATCATCTTAGGAGTTGTGGGATTGTCTCACAACTCACTCCACCTGGAACACCACAACATAATGGTGTGTCTGAGAGGAGGAATCGAACCTTATTGGATATGGTCCGATCTATGATGGCTAGAAGCACATTACCTCTATCATTTTGGGGTTTCGCTTTGCTCTCCGCGGCCCGTATTCTAAATATGGCCCCAACCAAAAAGGTGGAAAGGACACCTTTTGAGATATGGCATGGAAGAGTTCCATCCCTATCATACTTAAGGGTCTGGGGTTGTGAGGCTTATGTTAAGACTCCCACCCCAAACAAATTGGAAGTCCAATCCACCAAGTGTATCTTTATTGGATATCCTAGAGATTCTATGGGATATTATTTCTATGATCCACTGGAACAAAAGGTGTTTGTTGCCAGAAAGGGTGAGTTCTTAGAAGCAAAGTTCCTTATGGAAGGAACTAGCAGTAGAACAGTGGATCTTGAGGAGGATCAAGAAGCACAACCCGATGCACGTTTGGTTGAAACTAGCACTCAACATGAGGATGTTGAGGATGATCAAATGGTTGATCAATACACACAAAACGTTTGCAGAAGTGGTAGAACTAGTAATCCACCTGAAAGATACGGATTTTTCATGGATGGATGCTATGTGTTAGATTCAGATGAACCAACCACATACCATGATGCAGTGTCCAATTTGGATTGTGACAAATGGCTTGAGGCCATGAACGTTGAGATGCAATCCATGTATGACAATCAAGTTTGGGAACTTGTTGTACCACCTCTTAATTCCAAGGTAGTTGGAAGTAAGTGGGTTTTCAAGAAGAAAATCGATATGCATGGAAACTTGGATACTTATAAAGCTAGACTTGTAGCAAAGGGTTTCACTCAAACTCAAGGGGTTGATTATGATGAAACCTTCTCACCCGTTGCGATGCTAAAGTCTATAAGGATATTGTTTGCCATAGCTGCTCATTTGATTATGAGATTTGGCAAATGGATGTCAAAACCGCTTTCCTAAATGGATATCTTTTGGAAGATGTCTATAAGGTTCAGCCTGAAGGTTTTGTCGATCCAAAACATCCTAATAAAGTATGCAAGTTAAAGAAATCAATCTATGGATTGAAACAAGCATCGAGAAGCTGGAATCACCGTTTTGATGAGGAAGTAAAGAAATTTGGCTTCATCAAAAACGCTGATGAGGCTTGTGTGTATAAGAAGGCTAGTGGGAGCACAGTAACTTTCCTAGTATTGTATGTTGATGACATACTACTATTTGGAAATGACATTCCAACCTTGGAAGGTGTAAAAACCTGGCTTGGAAGTTGTTTTTCCATCAAGGATCTTGGTGAAGCCGCCTATATTCTGGGAATAAAGATCTATAGGGATAGATCAAGGTGGTTGATTGGTTTGAATCAAAGTGCATACATTGATAAGATCTTGAAAAGGTTCAAGATGGAGAACTCTAAGAAAGGTACCGTACCTATTCAAAGAGGAACGATATTGAGTACGACTCAATGTCCTAGCTCAAGGGATGAGCAAGATAAAATGAAGGCAATCCCATACGCATCTGCTATTGGATCCATCATGTATGCAATGATATGCACTCGACCGGACGTGTCATGCGCCTTAAGCATGACAAGTCGTTACCAGCAAAATCCTGGAAACAGTCATTGGATGGCTGTTAAGAACATACTTAAGTACCTAAGGAGGACAAGAGATATGTTCCTAATCTATGGATCTGGTGATGAGGAACTCGTTGTAAAAGGTTACACGGATGCGAGTTTCCAAACCGATCGTGATGATTCTCGGTCACAATCGGGATATATTTTCATTCTGAATGGAGGAGCGGTCTCTTGGAAGAGCTCCAAACAGGATGTGGTGGCTCTATCAACTACAGAATCAGAATATGTCGTTGCCTCATTGGCAGCTCAAGAAGCTGCATGGTTGAAGAAATTCATTGCCGATCTAGGGGTTGTCCCTTCCATTCAGGAACACCTAGAGATCTTTTGTGATAACGAAGGTGCGATTGCTCAAATCAAGGAACCTCGTGCTCATCAAAAGACTAGGCACATTGAGCGGAGATTCAACTACATACGAGATGAAGTTGAAAAGGGAAAGATATGTATTCGCAAAGTTCACACGGATCAAAACATTGCGGATCCTCTCACGAAGCTCCTTGAAAAGGCAAAGCATGAAGATCATACTTGTGCCATGGGACTTCGATATTCTAGTGATTGGATTTGATCTGTAAACTTTATATTTGGATATATGGAACTCTTTATTATTTGAATAAAATTATTTGGTTATAATATTTCAATTAATGTTCCAATTTAGCATGTTTAATCCATGAGTAAATTGTTTACTCTAAATGTCCGTAGTCGTTCATACTTGTGGGAACAAGTGTGAGGGTAAGATTATTATGAACTTGGATTGGTTGATATTCATAAGGATGAATATAGAGCAATGGGTTGCTACCAAGGTTCATAGATATTTGTGGGATACAAATATTGGACTAACCCGCATCTCAAATTCTACTACATGGAATCTTATTGATTGATCATAAGTAAATTTGAGTAAAGGCGAATATCATTTGGTATCCTCCGACCTGAGATACATATTGGGTTTTGATATTCACCAAGTATTATACCTTGAGCTTATTCTTCACTGTCCTGAAATAGTGGACAGCACATAAGGGTATGTTCAGGTATGACACGAGGTGTTTGTGAGAAACGTATGTAGTCAAGATGGAATTTGTTCCTCTTATTTGTTGAGAGTCAGATGTCTAAGGCCTGATAAGTTAAATCAACAAGGAATGATCATTCTGTGTTCTTGGATTTAACATGACATCTGTAACAAAAGGATAGATGATTAATTCACCTAAATCATTTCAAGTAGGATACTTGATAGGGATGATGTTATTGAATGGCTATAAGTCATGCGTATTAAGGGTAGTAAACCGTTGTTAGGCGGTATTTACTGCTTGCATCAATCTTCTATGAATCTTGGGCAAGTGGGAGATTGTAGGATTCTATGTGCCCAAGACACTTAGAATATTGATGTGGTTAGTACGTTATGATCCAAGTCGGGTTATACCCCAAAACAAGCTTTGCAAACACAAACGATTATTTAATTGATGATGTGATCATGAAATTGAATAATAACACACCAAATTTAGAAACTTGGTTTTCTAAACAATTATATGTGAAATGGGTTAAATCATAAGGATGATTTGTTGATGGGTTTTATTAATCACATTGTTATTTAAAAGGGTTTAAATAACATAAGATTATGTAATGTTAGTGATCTTTAATTAAAATGTTTAATTAAAGATTAGTGCATAAAACATATAAGTATGGTTCTTGCACTTGTCACACATTAAAAATCCAAGAGGGTCCATGAACCTTTTAATGTGTCAACAAGCATTAAAAATGAGAGGGAATCCAGCCATGTTCAAACATTTTCGGCCACCCCCCATGGACCAATGAGGTTCCCTCTTTTTTCCTTGGTAACATACACTCTTTATGAAAGAGTGTAGGGACTCTCAAGCATCACTCACTTCACATGCAAAACACCAAAAGAACTCTCTTTTTCTCTCCTAAAGTTCACGGAACAGCAGCAGCAGAAAAGGGTGTTTTGGAGTTGATCTTGGTGTTGATTCTCCCTAACAAGACACGTTTGCAAGTAAGCTTTGGGTATACAAGCTTGAGGACTTCTTCTCTTGGAGTCTTGGCCAATTTTGCACATCTACATCTTCATCAAATCCACGTTTTGGCAGCCTCTATTGGAAGCATTGTCTTGAGCTGCTAAAAGGTAGTCATGGCAGCTTGTTAATGACTGTCCATTACGCTTGTTTTTGTGTTCATAGCTTGCTTATTCACATATTAAGATCCTTTGATTTTGGGTTTGCTTTATACATTTATATGGTCACCTAAAGACATAATTTTCAGCTTATAAGTAAGTTATTATAATGTTGTTATTCCGCTGCGTTTTCAGAAAGTTTAATGGGTTAAACTAAGTTTTATGTTCTTGCAAACCCATCAAATTACGCGTCCGGTAAATTCATGATTACGTTGATCAAGTGTAATCAACAATTTACCCAACCCGATCATCCCAACACTTCCCACAAGGACAGTCCTAGGGTATCAGGGTTGTAGCCTAGGGTCTACTATGGCATTCCCGACTTCTCTACAACCTTTGGCTCTGATACCAATCTGTCACACCCCGGGCCCAGGTAGGGTGGGACGTCACAGACTAGCAACAACATATGGCAGCGGAAACAAACCATTATAAGAGTTCAAAGGAGAGAATATCACATGGCATTAAAGTTTTGAAAAGATAGCAGGGCTAGATACACATCAAGCCCCCAAATGAGTTTTACAATCATCCATAAAAATAAATTTGTACTTGTTCAACACAAAATATAAATTGTTCAATTGTTTCATCAAGGAAATAAGCCAATGCCATGTCACGGGGATAAGTCTAGGTCTTCACAACAGCTAGGATCTCTTCATACATTACATGAAACATGCTCAAAAGAAAATTGTGTCAACTAAAAAGTTGGTGAATTCAAGTGCTTAAAGTTTAAAAACAAAAGGACTTAACAAATCCTTCATTGATTAAAAGAAAATAATCATTTTTCATTATCGTGTGAAAAATCATAATCAACCCTGCACTCAGTCCCGGTTGACCTCTTCTAAAGTTGTGTTTTACCGGATATTCCCGAAGGAAGAAACTGAGCCCCAAACCAGTGAACCCTACCTGCCCGGATGGTTCACCATAGTATCTTAACAAAACTTGTTACATGCCACAACGATCCCTCAGGATCTCAGTGGGGTAACCTTCCTGGAACGGAAGCCACTGTGTGTGGAGGATTCCCCAAATAGATCTATCCATATAAATCAAGCGATTCACGAAAGAATTAATGATTATGATATAAGTATCAGCAGGTAACCACAAATCCCACATAGAATCATCAAATAAAGCACAATCATAGTTCATAAAAAGTAGAGCATGTTTCATCCCAAAACAATAGTAAAAAGGGGGATCACTAGAACTCACCTTAGGTTTCCAAATCGAAAGTCTCTTGGTGTGCCGGGAAGTGTCACAAGTCTAGCACCCTAACATGTACATATTAAGCAATAAGCTACTGCCCTAAACTCGTTCAAAGTGCAACAATGGTGTCAAGGGTTTAGCTATTGAGTAAGGCCTTGGTTTCGTGAAGGTTTGTATAAAAAGTTTCCTTTTATGGCAGGTCAAGGCGTCTTCATGAAAATAGGGATTTTCACTTCATTTGGTTAAGTATACTAAGAAATTTTGTTGTTCAAGTGTTTATTAGCTTCCTGGAAGTCGGTTATAAGGTTTGGAAAAATTTTACAGTTTGGTCCCTCAAGTTTCAAAATTGACAGTTTCTACCCTCAAGTTTAGTTTCTTGCCCTTTTATGTCATTTAAGACCAAAAATCAGATTATTAGAGTCATATTATAATTATTATGGAGTAAGTGCTTCAAAACTTTAGTCTACGGGTTCGATTTTAAAAACTGCGCGTTTAACGCTCCCGGTTACGGTAAAAGCCGGATAGTTTTAATAGTAATTTGGAGTTTTCATATATTAAAATCTTGGACCAGTGGGTATTTTCTAAAAGTTTTCTTTATAAATTTTTAAGTCCTTAAATTGTGTAAATTGGCCTTTTATAGTTGAAAATCTTGTTTTTACGTTTGACCCGTTAATACGCGGTTTTGACCGGGTTTGACCATTTAAAGCTTGTTTGACCGAATTTTTAAATCCTTTAAGTCCTTTATTACTTAACTTACTGAAATCATATGATTTTTATAAATCTTAGTTTTGAACTCTATTTTTATGGATTTTTCTCAAAAACGATGCTCGATCTGTACCCGTTTTTAGTTAAAACGTCATTTATTTGTGTCTTTGACCATTTAAATTATCCATTGACTCCAGAGTACTTTATTTATCATTTTTGAGCCTCGAATACTTTCAAGAATGTTAAATTTGTATTCTTACTATTTTTAAGTCATTTTACCATGTTTTCGGGTCCCGAAAGTGACTAAAAGAGGGTAAATCACAACATGTCCTTTAT